>JBBDHG010000065.1:3265000-3310000 GCA_037951165.1 Lophius americanus | reverse complement strand
CACATTTTTTTATTGAAAAATACTACTTTTCCGACGTAACCTCCTGACCTTTGGTCTGATATGTAGTCAGGCGGCGCTACCTGAGAACAGCCCGTTCATTTTAGTTTGTTTGTTTTTGTACGACACTGCCTCAGAGTTCTCTCTGTTGCCATCAGGGCGTCGGTATTCTCTCTATACAAGAACCTTTATCCCCTCGGCATTAAGACTTTTACAAAGACAAAGATAGTTTTCGCACAGCTATTCATCTTATTTAACTTTATTTCCATTTTTAACTCCTTGTGTATTAAACCATATGGTGTTTTTCTGAGACGCTGATTTCTGAATGAGCTGCTCACAGTAATAACAATAAATAAAAAGATAAATAAAGTTGTGTGAATTGAATTGAGTCCAGATTTGGTGCGTGTGATCTGACTGGAGGAGATCTTTGACTCGAAAAGCTCATATTTGACTCACCAAGGACCCCCTTGGGAGTTTGTAGGTTTTTAGCGGTAACGTGGGGGTCTTCATTCTTAGAGGTGAATATTGTGCTTCCTCTGTGGAAACATCCTGAATCCGAGATGATCTGACCGTCTCGGAAAAAGTCTGCTTGGATTATATTGGCGACATACATTATTGGTTTTCTCACTTGCTTCAAGCTAAAACCCTGATGATTGTCCTTGGCGTGCGAGATGACTGACAGCTATGACCAGAGGTTAACTGAGGAAATGAGATACGACATAAATGTCCCTTTAGCGTTCTATGTTTAATTCAATGTCCCCCTTAGACTTATCATATCTGAAAGGGGGCAGTATGGAATCATGATATACGAGCGGCGCTCCGTGTTTTTCTTTAATCTTTATGGGAAATCGCAGCGAGATCAAATGTGCATTAACTCTCTCCTGAAATAAAGCACTTGATGTATGCCGCCGCCGCCGCCGCCGCCGCCGCCGCCGCCGACCAGGTGGGATCCGAAGCTCATGCGTGACATCATGCTGTGTCCAAAATGTATGGCGAGAATTAAGTGTTAATGCTCATTTTAATATAAATGAGCTCTCTCATAATGATGTGAAGGTTCCCTCAACGCAGCGGGAGGACGGCGTAGGGAGAGAGAACGCAGGGGCCCAGTTCGCATACGGCGGTTTGGCAATAAATCATCTGTAATTAAACACTTTGGAAATATACGGACCACGGCGGCCGGTGGGGGTGCGGGTTCTGTTTGACAGCAGGTGGCATGGTGACCCGTCCTCGTGGTCTGTTGTTAAATGTGAAGGAGATGATTGGATGAGTTTACCGTTGACTCTGATGAAACCCTCGTGTTTATTAACCCTATGATTCTGTCATTTTTACCGTTAAACGGCAAACGTAGACGTTGTCTAAAGTGGTCGAGCATTTTTTTTTAAAAAGTACAACAAAAATCTGACTCATCGGAATTATTTCACGATGACATTTTGGATTGCATGGAAAGCAGTTTGTTTTAATTAGATTAGCTTAACCTTCTGATAAAATGCGTTTAAAGAAAAATACTTTTTTGGTTGTATCAAGTTACATAATCCCGTTTAGTAAGTCCTCAAAAGATTGTTTATTGAAAAGGACTTTCCCATCTCTTTGGCCACTTTGACCCGTGGCGTCCCCCAGGGCTCTATTGTCGGCCCCTAAATCTTTAGCATATTCATGGCGCCACCGCCACAATAGTTTCCAGAAAGCAACCAAACTGTTGAGCAGGACATTAAAGGGATTAATAGACCTCCTCTTTTTTGTCCGTTTAAAAATTTCATCAGTATCCGAGCGCAGGCCCAGCTTCTCACTTCTGGCGAAAGATTAATTGCTGTTGATCAAAGCCATCACGCCGAGGCGGCACTGAAGGTAATAGACTCCAAAGAGAATGGCTTTCTTATGGAGGGAGCTCCTGGCTCCTATTATCTTGTCTCTCTTGTTCCTCCGGCAGGAAATTTAATTTCTTACCATGCTTTTTTTACTCTCTGCTGGCTCGGAGAACAAGCCTTCAATGTCGAGCGGGGGTCCGGACGAAGGCTGAACATGGAATGCTATCGCAGAGCAGCAATTGAAGTGGAGGCCGTATAGACTGGCTTATTGGGAAGGAGTATAAATCAGAGAGGACAAGTGACAGAGATTAATGCCAGCCGAGCCCATGGAATAACCCCTCCATCCGACTCCAGCCTCCACCTACAACAACTTCCTGATAAAGCCACCAATGTGACACGACACAAGGTGCAATAATAAGAATGCATTACTCAAAAGCCCTTTGGGACATGTAGATAGTGGAAGGCTGCCAACGGGGAGATGTAGAAGACTGCCTGGGCAAAATAATGTTTTTATGTCCTTCAAAGGACAAATGGCGTTCCCCTCGTAGAGTAAGAATGGGTTTGGAGGGTTTATGGTCCATATCGCAGTGACTTTCCGAGCGGATGTTCATTATGTGCTCATATTTATGGTGCCCCTTAGTATAGGCTAATTCATGTGATATATTTGTAAGTATCTGAGGTGGTTAGGCCGGATATTAATGAACTATGGCGGCTCCCTGTTCTCGCCATGCTGTATTCAGTTTTGCTCCATTTAACCGTTTGTCAATTTTAAGTTATGGATTTATTAACCGGGCCAAAGTAATGTAAACAGGAAGTATTTAAAACGCACTGAGGCACTTTTAAGTGCATAAACCAGAAGACCTGTTTTATTCATTATTAGGTAGCGATAAATCTCCCCTTCCTTCCAGATCGCATTCACTGATTTGTGTTTTTATTCAACGGGATCCTGGAGAGTGAGAGGACGCCCGAGGCGTGAAGCTGATGAGCCACGCGGCGAAGATCTGGGAAATAGAAGTGGAAAGCTAGGTCAAGAAAAGAGGTGAGCGGCAGTCTGGTTTCCTGCCAAGAAAGAGCTCCGCAGATGAGATGTTTGCTCTGAGAGTGCTGATGGAGAAGATTAAAGGAGGTCAGAAGGAGCTGCGTCGTGTCTTTGTGGATTTAGAGGAAGCGTGGGACAGAATGACGAGGGAGGAATTGTGGGATTGCATGAGGCTGTGTGGCGTGACAGAGAAGTATGTTGGACTTTTAGAGGACATGTGTGTGAGAGCAGCATGACAGCGGGGAGGTGTGCCGTGGGAGGGACTGATTGGTTCTAAGTGGAGGTGGGACTGCACCAAGGATGGGCTCTGGGCCCCTTCTTGTTTGCTATGGTGATGGACAGGCTGACAGACGAGGTCAACCAGGAGTCTCCATGGACTATGATGATGGTGGAGGACATTGTGATCTGTAGTGAGAGCAGGGAGCAGGTGGAGGAAAACCTGGAGAGGTGGAGGTATGAAGACTGAATACATGTGTGTGAATGAAAGGACAGGCAGGTGTTGAAGAAGGACTAGAGGTGATGAAGGTGCAGGCAGGGTGAAGTAGGTGGAGAATAGTGTGCATAGTTATCCGTGACAGAAGAGCAGCACCAGGAGTGAAGGGAAAGGTTTCCAAGATGGTGGTGAGGGCAGCTCTGGTTTAGAGACGGTGGTTCTGTTCGGAGCTGAAGATGTTCAGATGTTCTGTGGGAGTGAGGAGGAAGGACAGGATTAGAAAGGACGACTTCAGGGGGACGGTCCAGGTTAGACGCCCTGGAGACAAAGTCAGAGAGGACATATTGAGATGGTTCTGACCCGTGAAGAAGAGGAGGGATATTGGATCTACTGGTAGGAGGATGCTGGAGAAGGAGCTTCCAGGCAGGAGAAGAAGAGGAAGACCAAAGAGGACATGCAGTAGGTTGGTGTGACAGAGGAAGATGCAGAAGACAGATGAAGATTAAATCAACTTAGTTTTATCAACCAATCCAGTGAAATAAGTTTCACGGATGGGAAATGGATTCGAAAATAAATCCTTATTAAGTCCTTTGAAGCAAATATCACTAAAAAGTTTTGACATACAGCTGTGTTGAATTACCAAACACTATTATAACTATTATAATATGAATATAGAATAAACTCTTCGCGCTAACATTAAAGCAAAGTAACTCTTTGGTTCTAACCATCATAGATGCAGTGGGTTAGTTCTTCTAACATAAACACTAAGAGTGAATCTTCCCTCCATTTTCTTGTAGGTTCTTTTCTGCGTATATATTAACATATATTTCGCTTCTTGTGCCGCATTTAGACAAATACCCCGAGAAAAAACCTTCGCCGCTGTTTGCCTCTCAGCAGCAACGCTTCTCCCTTTCCTCCCTCTAGTCGCATCGCTTTTGGGGGTTTTCGCTTCAAAGTCCCCTCGTCTTCTTTCTTCAGATATCGCTCCCCGAGATCTCGGCTGATCTCAATCTGATTTTGCGGCACGTTTATCCGCTGCAGAAAGAAAGAGGAAGGGAGACGATCTTTCTCACTGAGTAACACGGCAGTGGGCGCCGCCACCGGGCAGAGGGGAAATGAAGAGTTGTGCACACTCAAACAAATACACGCAAACACACAAATACACATAAATACACGCAAACACACACAAATACAGACAAACACACACAAACACACACAAACACACACAAATACACACAAACACACACAAATACACTAAAACTCACACAAATACACACAAATACACACAAATACACACAAACACACACAAATACACACGAACACACGCAAACACACACAAACACACACAAATACACTAAAACTCACACAAATACACACAAATACACACAAATACACACAAACACACGCAAACACACACAAATACACTAAAACTCACACAAATACACACAAATACACACAAATACACACGCAAACACACACAAATACACACAAATACACGCAAACACACACAAACACACGCAAACACACACAAACACACACAAATACACGCAAACACACACAAATACACACAAACACACACAAATACACACGAACACACGCAAACACACACAAATACACACAAATACACGCAAACACACACAAATACACACAAACACACACAAACACACACAAATACACACAAACACACACAAACACACACACAAAACCACACACTCAAACAAATACACACAAACACACACAAATACAAATAAACACACTAAAATTCACACAGTCACACACAAACACATACACACTCACATAAATACACACAAGCACACTAAACCTCACACACACACACACACACACACACACACACACACACACACACACACACACACACACACACACACACACACAATCACACAAACTCAGACACAAAACACATACACCCTGACACCAAAACACACTCACACAAACGCACTCACGCACACACACACTCACACAAACGCACACAAACACACACACACACACACACACACACAGACTCTTCCCCAATGAAATAAGACAATACTGCAATTTGATCCGGTAAACCTCTCAGCTTACCTTCTCTTTCAACTCTCCTCTCATTCTCCTTCTACCCCCCCACCCCCACCTACCCCCCCTACCCCCCTTACAAACCAGACCCATCTATTATGTTCCTCCACTCTTTAATTTGGTGGGCAAATTTAATTTCCAAATGAATGCTGGCCCATTTTAATGCCGGCCCCAGAAGCTAAATGCACTTTTGTGCGGCGCATGTTTAATTGCTGACATTGAGGAAGCGTCTCTTTGTGTGGAGAGGCCGATCCAGGAGGTCTGGGTTCCTCCGAGGAGAGGAGCGGCGTACAAAAGCCTCCATGCTTGTTGTCCGTCTGAGTCTCGCACACGAGCCTCAGGAGCGCTGCATGCTTAAAGTCAGGATAGTCGTTTGTTCTGTTGGCGCTGAATTGTTCGGGTCGGACGGTCATCCAACGAGATTCTGATTCTGATGGTAGCTGAATAGAGTATTAGTTCCAATACAAAGGGCTTCGACCCCGTCACACGCATTGAGTCAGCGGAGACTCGTGAGACCTCATGTATTGACCCTGTACCTGCAGCGGTTCTACAACAGGTATTTAGTGGTTCAGCTCACGGCGTGGGTCTAAAACTGGGTCTCCTCAGATTCTGTGACGCTTAAAGACCTGCGCTGTCGTCCTCTCCCACCAGGGTAAGGTCACCGAAAAGCCCCCAATCCCCTGGGTTGTACAAGCAACCTCCCTGATTGAACTCCTCAAATTAAATATGAAGTTATGACCAAAAAAAAAAGTGTTTTTTGGTAAAAGCTGGGTAAAATAAGAACTATTAGAGTAAAATATTAGATATAAACACGTTCTAGATCTCCTTGAGTCGACTTATATGCACTAGATCTGGAATAAATCAGAGCAAAGGTCGAAAAAAGACCGTTGAAGCTGAAGCTACCCTTATTTTCGGAAAATATGAAACCAATCTTTCTAAAAATGAGTTCCGTTCTTCCTGGCGCTGAGGTTTATGTGGTCATGAAATTGGAAAATTATCAATGACGTACTTGTTGAGTTAAGTCACGAAAAAAACTCCCCTTACTGAGTAAAATATGATGTATATACAAGATAGACCGTGAGCATGAGAAGAAGAAAGAGAGATCAGTTCATCGCCTTCATCTCACTGCCGTTGATGATGAAGTGTACGGCGAAAATCTCCAAAGCGTAACTTTGGCGTACTAACAGAGCCAGGATCACTCTGATGGCGACGGCGTTGGCAGGATGGTGTAAAAGGCTTTAATTTGGGAGCATCGGGTTATCAAGCGGAGGAGAAACATCTTCACAGAACTAATCAAACCTTGATGAATTATAGGAACGTTGCTAAGCCCTCGTGTCCAACGGTGATAGAAGTGACCCCTAAGCTCAGCTTTGCTCCGATAAAGAACTAAACCCAACAAACAATAAAACAACAACACAAATCCAGGCTTTATCAGCGGCGGCATATCAAGCATCGTCTGAAGAGGAAAAAAGCTAAAAACGGCGAAGGAAGCTTGAGTGGAATGAAAGTGTAATCACTCCAAACGTTTTGGAGGGGCTGCTTATGTGGTCTTTGGTAAATTATGTTCGTGAGTCTTTAAACATCTGAATGCTTGATTTGATGACTTGATTGATTTGATGAAAATAGTGCAGGAAACAATCTCTTATAAAAGTAATTGACTGATTTTTTTTTTTTTTTGACAGAACATCCCCCTGGTGAAGAAACAGTTTTTGTCACATATATGTCACATATATGTCACATATCTTGGTGCTGAGGCACAGGATTGGTGCACAAAGACGCGTCACAGCTGATTAGATGGATAGTCTAATCCAAACTCAAGTGAAATTCAGACTTACGTGATCTGCAAACCAACTGTTTACTCACACAAAGAAACGTAACCACCTGTTTTTTCCACTTTCTCTTAAAGTTATGGTGTGAAAAATGTGATTCAATCTCTTTGAATAAATGGAATGTAAAATTCATAACTAAGTTTTTTTTAGTGTATAATCAGCTGACAATAAAACATTTAAGTTAGTTTAGGAAAAGCCCATTAAAGAGCGGCTCCTTGTCCGTATTTGAACATTCGCCTGAACGGACAAATTGAACTCTAGCCGTGTCTTTAAGTAATTGCTGGATATGAACTATAGGCGGTTTTACGTTTTTAAAATACTAGATCGTATTCTATCGTATTCATTATTTCGCTCAAGAAAAAGCAGTGTCAGACCTCGTAACCAAAAGCAAACACAAAGACCCGGCTCTTGAAACCGTTGGGAGGTAATTGATGGAGTTTGTATATTACATTCAGATGAATAAAGTCGGCAGGTCACCGACATCCCCACAGGAAGTAGTATATGCTCCTGTGACATTTCTTCTATGGTGGTCTTACGCAAGCGACTTTGCCACTTCCTGATTGAGTGCTCCTCCCGGCATGATCGCTCCGCCTCCATACATCAGTCTGTGGCACCCTGGTTTTGAATTTCCTAGGCGGACTGAAGGATTAGACCATTTATCTCTTAACGGTTTCACAAGTCTGGCCTTCATGCTTACCTTCTTCCACATCGCTGAACAAATATAAGTTAGCGAGCATTAGCTATGTAAGCTTTCACAGACTAAATAATTAAATACAATTTGTAGCTAGTCCCGCCATCAAGGGTATGTCCCCTAATCCCCTGTGTTGTAGAAGAAATCTCCCTGATTGAACCCCTCCAATTATAATAAGTAAGTAAAAAATAGAATATATGACTATCACTATAAGCACTATAAAAACTATAAACATCACTATAAACACTATAAACATCATTATTAACATTATAATCATCACTATAATCACTACAAACACTATAAACATCACTATAAACACTAAAAACATCATTATTAACATTATAAACATAACTATAATCACAATGAACACTATAAACATCACTATAAACACTATAAACATCATTATTAACACTATAACCATCATTATTAACACTATAATCATCACTATAATCACTATAAACACCATAAACATCACTATAAACACTATAAACATCATTATTAACACTAAAAACATCATTATTAACATTATAAACATAACTATAATCACAATGAACACTATAAACATCACTATAAACACTATAAACATCATTATTAACACTATAACCATCATTATTAACACTATAATCATCACTATAATCACTATAAACACCATAAACATCACTATAAACACTATAAACATCATTATTAACACTATAAACATCACTATAATCACAGTAAACACTATTAACATCCCTATAAACACTATAAATACTATAAACATCATTATTAACATTATAAACATCACTATGAACACTATCAATATAAAAACTATAAATATCATTATTATCACTAAGACCCGGCTCGATGATGTAATGTGAGCGACGATGAATCTGCATGGACCTCTGATCCAACCAGATTTAAGTGCAATATTTTATACCAAGTCTCTGCTTTATCTTTTGAATGTGTTTTCACCTGCTGAAAATAGTCGGGTGCAATATTTCCTTAAATGTATTCAGAAAAGACAAAGAAGAGAGGAAATGGATTTTTTTGTAATAGATTTTTTTTTCCCTAAAGGAGGCACTAATAAGCGCCACTCTTTTGTTTAGCTAGCAGGTCGTGTCGGATTGATGAGGTGATCGGCCGTGTTTAAAGCACAGCTGTCAAGGACGGTCCAGGGAAAATAACTTTCATGCCTCACCTCAGAGCCCAGGTTCAGAGAAGTCGGACTTTAATTGGCTGCAGAAACTTATTACCAAAGTTCTGAGATCGCAGTTCACGATGGCCAAAAACAAATTACCCAACTGTAACTGAACTTTTCCTTATTAGGGTGAGAGAGGCACACACAGGCTTCTTTACGGGAGTGAAAAAGTGCTGGCTGGGAATATTCATTCAAGGTTTTAGGACCTTCATGTTTGAACTTCGAAAAGTTAAGGATATTATGGAACGATCATCGGCGCGTCGGCCGTAGAACCTTCGTGTTAATGCGATAACTTCAAAAAGTATAGCATGGATCATTGTCAACTTTTTATACCTTCATGGACCTTAGTCTGACGAAGAACTGGATTGATTTTAGGGAAAGGTGCATTACATATTTCCGCCACTAGGGGATACATTTCTCTCCAAAAGTCTTTGTGCGATAGTTTCTCAACCGTTGGTCCGATTGAGTCCAAATTTGTTGCGTATGAATCGACACGAGGATATCTATCTTAAATAAATCATATCTTTGGTTCTATAGTTCCTATTTCACGAACTTTGGGGCGCTTCTTTACAAAAAACTCTGTTTTTTCGCATATAACTTCCTACTCATTGGTCCAAATGACCTCTTATGAAACTAATATTTGTCATATTTTACTGTAATTGTTTATATTTTACTCATTAGGAGGTATTTCTTAACAAAAAACGTATTTTGAAAACCCAAGAAGTAGAGCACAGAGATAGGTGTTATGAAGTAGGGAGTAAAAGTAAAAGTAGGGTTGTACTCAATAATTCAGTCTATCATAGCTTTGAGTTTCCTTCAAGAGACGACGTCTGGTTTTACCGCGCACATATTTCAGGCCGACAAGACCCTACACTGTTTGTGCGTCTTCATTATGGTCGCAAACCTTGAGATTTGCATGTTGTTTACTTCTTTCCTCTTTTTTTTTGGCAGCACTAATGCCAGTGAGTGTTTGGGAGAGTGTCTTCACATCTCTTCATCTCCGGCGTTTGAACCTGAAGAGAGGGAGTGAAGGACATCAGGCAGCCAAAATCGTTTTTTTTCTTCTACCCCCATCTGATCTCTTCTTCAAATCTATCAGCCAGGAGCGCCACAGTCGCTGGATGCAGCGTTTTATTTCAAAATGAAATGCTTTACTTTCCTTTTCAGGCTCTTGCAGGGTGATGACGTGTCAATATTTAAGATTTCTATCTCTGTCAGGCCGACTGATGATGTGGGACTGGAAATGGTTAGGTTGCGTTCAAACCGCAGGAAAAACTGTGTTCTTAGTTCTTCCATATTCACTTCCATATATAATCCTACATCAGATACAGGTGGCCTTTTTTGCAGTGCAGCCTCAGTCTGAGCCGTCAGATCCTATTCATGCGACTTTGACTTTCAAAATTAGTCACAAAGCTCACTATAAACATGATTATGAACACTATAAACATCACTATAAACACCATAAACACTATGAACATCACTATAAACATCACTATAAAAACTATAAACATCCCTATAAACACTATAAACATCCCTATAAACACTATAAACATAATTATAAACACTTTAAACATAATTGTAAACATAAAACATCAATTTAAACACAATGAATGTCACTATAAACATCACTATAATAACTATAAAGATTATTATAAACAATTTAAACATCATTATAACCACATTAAACATCACTATGAACACAATGAACATCACCATAAACATCTCTATAAAAACTATAAACAGCATTATAAACACTATAAACATCATTATAAACACTATAAACATCACTATAAACACTATAAACAGCATTATAAACACAATAAACATCAATATGAAAACATTAGACATCATTATGAACACTATAAACATCATTATAAACACTATAAACATCACTATAAACACTATAAACAGCATTATAAACACAATAAACATCAATATGAAATCATTAAACATCACTATAAACACTATAAACAGCATTATAAACACAATAAACATCAATATGAAAACATAAAACATCATTATGAACACTATAAACATCATTATAAACACTATTAACATAATTATAAACACTATAAATATAAGAGTTAGGACAAGTTTTAAAAGTCACGTGAGCAGCTACACAAAAGAATCAAATCGAAAAAAATTGATCACACTGGCCGTGTGAGCGTGGCCTTAGAGGGAGGAGGTAGAGGAGGTAGAGGAGGTAGAGGAGGAGAGGGACGGGGAGGAAGGAAGTGAAGATCTGGGCGTTCCTGCTGTGCCGTCCCGACATCATTACGGACTCTTAGGACCCCCCATACACGCTGACTTCTGCGAGATCCAACGCCACGATGGCCTCGGGTTTATCAGTTCACTGTCGTGCTGCTCCGGCTGAAGGGTGGAGGAGGATGAGGAGGATGGGGGGGGGGACGCAGCACAGATTGTGTTTCCCATTTATCAGCAGGAAGTGGGGGGACACAAACAATTCGACCATCTTTCTAATACCTGCACTCCGGTGTTTTCTCTCCTCCCTCTCTCCCTCACAGTTTAACAGCACACTTCTGTCACTCTCTCCATCCTCCTCCTTTTCTCCACCCCCCCAACCCCCCTCCTCCACCCTCCTCCCACTCGCTGCGTTTCCTCTGTTTACCCCGTCTGAGCGACACCCCCTCTCGGCCCCTTGCGTCCCCCAGCCTCTTGTGCTGCGTCTTCATCCCCTGATTAGATTTGGACCCGGCGCTATCTCATTCGGCTCCGTCTGCGGCGGGGGCAGCCACCGCCGAGTATCCTGGGATGTCTCTCGGCCCCCGCCGCCGCAGCCGTAACCACGTTAGCCGTGCTCGGGATGTCACTAGCGGTTTGTCTTACAGGCCGGCGTCCACCTTGGGGGTGGGGTGGGGTGGGGTGGGGTGGGGGTGGAGGTGGGGGGGGGACCCCTCCGAAGATAGCAGGTGATTACAGCCGTAAGAAAATATAATTAGGTTTTTTAATAATTGACTTTATAAGTCATAAAAAAAAACATGTATAAGCAGTAGCATGCAGATATAAAACTGTTTCTTTAAACAATCGCTATGTGGCGACGTCATGCTACTTTTTTCGGCCGTCCTATTTTGTCCATGTTGTATTAGAGAAGGTTAGCAAAAGTGAATAATTAGCGATAACGTTAAATACTCTAAAACATGTAAGGAATTTTTACATTCCTGAAATGTCGATGATGTTATGGAATCGTTCGACGCTTTTGCGCGTCCTTCGTGTCAATTTCAAATTATATACCCATATAGGCCTCAGTGTGAGGAAGAACTGGATTCATGTGGGGAAATATTGGCTATGTGTATTTCTGACACTAGGGGGAGCTTCATTTCCAAAACTTTACAGGCCGTAATTTCGCAACTTCCTTGAGTAAATTTCGACTCAAGGAAATCTGTCTTGTATATATCGTGTTTTACTTTAGTAGTTCATATTTTACTCACTAGGGGGAGCTTCTTTATTACAAAAAAACCTGCATTTTTGGACATACCTTAATTACTATTTCATATATCTGTCAAAGCTCAAATTTTATTATGGCAGTACTAGGGGAGCTAGTACTGAGAGCTAGCTAGAGCTAGCTAGCTTTTTAGGCAAGATTTGTTGTATATGAATGGACTCGAGGAGATCGATCTTTGATAAGTGTCGTATTATACTCAAATACTTTACATTTTACTCACTAGGGGGAGTTTTTTCATGTATAATACTGTTTAAATAAGCTGTTTGTCTGATTGAGTCCAAATTTGGTCAACTTGAATCCGCTCTAGTAGATCTATCTTTTATACGTCATACTTTACTTTCTTTTCATGCTTTTTTATTGCTTTTTTAAAAATTTTTTTTTTTTTACTAAAAAAACTGTTTTTCAGACATAAATTCCCCACTAGGGGGAGATTTAGCTCCAAAGTTGGTGCGTATTAAATCACTGGATGAGATATAACGTCCTTGTATTGTATTTTCCTCTAATAGTTTATATTCTTCTTTCAAGGTCTGCCTTTTTTAAATTTTATTTTTTACCAAAAAAACCGTTTTTTTGACATAACAACCCATCTATTGGCCCGATTTTGTCCAAATTTGGTTCGTATGAATCAACTTTTTTCCCTTTTTTAAAAAAATCTGCTTTTAACTTTTCTCTTGTAGCGCTTTGAGATAGGATCCAAATGTAAAGTGCGTTAAAAATGTATTATTATGATTATCATTGTTATTATAATTATTATCTATCTTGGATATGTCAATATTGTACACTACTAATTCACATGTTACTGATTATGTGGAGGTTTTACATGAAAAACACTGAAATCTCGTATAAATTCACATTTATTTTGAGGAGTTCAATCAGTGGGATTGTTTGTACAACACAGGGGGCTGGGGGATTTTACTGTCGGGGACGACTGCGTGGGCCTAGTTCACCCATTGTCCAGTCTGTGTGTGTCTCACTCTGCGTGTGTCTCACTCTGCGTGTGTCTCACTCTTTAAAGAAGCACCTGAGGAAGCCGAGGGCTGATTCGACGAGGTTTGCCAGAGATGAAGAGAAGGACTTGATGCAGCAAAAAAAAGAAAAAAAACAACGACCATTATATCACCAGCTTATTGCACTATTGTGTTTTCCTCCTGCGGGAGCTGGGCTTGTGCTTTTTTTTTTTATTCCTCCCCCCTTTATCACACACTCACCGCCATCCCTCGCTTCCCTCCTCCTCCGCCCTCGTTCGCCGCCTCCACGTCTCTTACAGTCGCCTCACTACTTCTTCTCCCACTTCCTGTCGGCGCGTTTACGCTGACAGACGTCCCCGTGTTTCTCTTACTTACTGCACTTTTCCTTTCCTTCAAACGTCCAGTAGCCTCACAGTTCTTCAGAAACCGTGACCCGGGTTTTAAGTACGAGCATGACAACGACCCAGAATGCTTAATCTTAATTGAGTCGGCCTATACGCCTTATTCCACATCTCAATGAAGAATATACATCGATCAGCCATAACATTATGACCGGTGAACCTGCATTTTGGTACAAGCGTGACAACGACCCAGAATTTTGGAACTTAATTGAATCCGCTCATAGACTTTATTTCACAATTCAACGAAGGATATACATTAATCAGCCATAACATTATGATCAATTAGCCTGGATTTTAGTCCAAGGATGAAAACGACCCACAAAGTTTAACATTAATTGCGTCCGTCTAGGGGTTTTATTTCACAACCAACAAAGAATAAACATCAATCAGCCATTACATTATAACCAATGGGCCTGGATTTTAGTACAATAATAAAAACAACCCAGAATGTTCAAACTGAATTGAGTCTTTCACCAGCCTAACAAAGACTATACACCAATCAGCCATAACATTATAACCAGTGAACCTGCATTTTAGTACAAGGATGACAACAATCCAGAATTTTTCAACTTATTTTAGTCAGCCGATATGCTTTTTATCACCAGCCTAACACAGAATATATAACGATCGGAAATATGTTAGCTAGACGACTGGGTCACAGCATCTCCAGAACTTTAGGTCTTGTATGAGGTTCACAATCCGGAGAGGTTAGAGGGGTCTCAGCAGACACTAAGCTTCTCAGCGTACTTTGAATTGGGGGGCTGCGTTGCTGCAGACCAGTCGGAGTGGTTTTAAGTTCTGTTGAATATTTGTGATTCTAGAGGAAACAATATCGCCAAAGGTTGTCTGGCCTTAATTTCTCAACAGGTGGTCCGATTAAGTCAAAACTCTTCTTGAACTCAAAGGATCTGCTGGATGTTTTTGTTGCCGGGAATAAAAAAAACAACCTTGTCTTTTGATCAGGCAGGTGGTCATAATGTTATGCCTGATGGCTGGGTATGTGTTGAATGATCCCAGCTTATGAAGGGCTTGTTCCCACACTCATGCAGCCCTCACCGCAGTGCTGTTACTGTCCTCTGTCCAGATTTTCCATCACTTTCTATCCGCTGGATATATTTTCTCTCTCCTTCTCCTTTTATCTCTCTCGCCCGCTCTTTCACTCCCCCTCTCCTGTCAACAACACCTCTGCCAAACCCATCATTTCAGCTTCCTCCTCCTCCTCCTCTCCTCCCTCTCTCGCTCTCCATTCCCTGCAAGATATGTTTTGCCTCCCTAATTCTCTTTCTCCAGCCGCGTGCTTCTCCGTGTCCACTTATCCATTTCCTCCGTCATCTCTTCCTCCATCTCCTCATCCCTCTCTCGCCGCCTGCTGCGGTTTTCTACGTGGATATGAAACTGTTACAGGCTACGTCTCTGGTCTCTGATGTATGCATGACCTGCTTTCCACCGGAATCAATCTCCAATAGCAGGCCTGGCTGCGTGCCTCCTCTGGGTGAGGCCATGCCAGGAGTAGCAGTCTTCTTAACCTGCAGCCAGCTTCATGCACCCAGGGGAGAAATTACCCACACTTTCATTCTAATACAGCTTTTATCTCGGTGCTTGTACAGTTTTTCTGACCTCGCATACATGTGTGAACAGTTACCGCTGTACAAAAATATTAAACAAAGCATCCCGTTGCTACGAATGCGGTCGTGGAAGGAAGATTATTTGCTTATGAGGAGAACAAACGGACATAAAAGCGTGTTTCAGCTTCTCTTTGAAGTACTAGCATTCCTCCTCCTTTCTTTTTCTTCCTCGGCTTCTGACTCCACTTCTTTTGTTCTATATCCTCTAATCTCTTGTTGGCAAAATAGGAGGAAAAAGTCTATTTTCCTGTCCCTAGCACTTTTTAATGTTGCTGACATTTGTCCGCTCAGTTTTGAAGCCTCTTTGCCGTCGTCATAGCAACCAACTAAGCACTTTTGTAGACAACGGAATGTGTTGAAGATTCCGGCTGGTGTTAGGGCAGCAGTTGTAAATACGAGCTCCTGGGCTGTATTTGTTTTTCTTGGTCCGATAAATCTGGGCTGAATACATTGTGAAAAAAAGGTTCTTCTCCTCACGACGACTTACCTCTGAACCCTGAACCCTGCTACCTCAGCTGTACCCTGATAACCCTGACCAGGGTACTATCAGATAACCCTGTATAATATCAACTAACTACACACCATGTGCGTTGCTATTAATGTGCTACTGCACATCTGCACCTGGACTAGTATTGCACATCTGCACCTGGACTACTATTGCACATGTCTAACGGGACTATTTTAATTCATATTGTATATGCCATCGGAGATTGGACTCTTAAAATTCTTGCAACCACAGCTGCCGGTATTTTACCGTAAATTATACAGATTCAGTTTTTACAATCTACTCTTATGTTCTCAAAGAGGAATGAGCTGAAGGAATTCTTGTGGCCTACACTTCCAGTCTGCAAACAGGGGGTGTAATCTCCATCCCACCTGAGGCTACATAGTTAGAGGGTCATATACAGTACCATGAATCCCTTGGGAACCTGCGTTGAGATCTTCTGTCAGGCCAGCGAGAACATGCCCATGATTTCACCTCTCTGTTGTTGCTGCTGCCTCTCGGCCCGTTTGTATTGTTTTGGCAGAGAAAACAGTGCGATGGCCCGGGGCGGTGCACAGCTTTGTTGATCAATGAGCCACACAAGACTTCTCAGAAGAGGAATAAGCTCAAAAGCACGGGAATTATTTTCACGGCCGTGATTATTTATAGGGCCCCAGCACAAAGCATTGCATGTTGGGGAATTGTTTGGAAAACAAATGGCTCTACAGCGCCCTCTGTGTTTTCACCTAGAATGATGAAACCAGACCCAGGCGTATATCGTACTGTCATCTACAAATAATCCTCCTGGATCCAGGACGGAAACTCAACCGAAAGTCGGTCAATTTGAATTATGCTTCAATTTTAGTAAAAAATAAAATAAACTCCCCATCAAAGAGTCTGCAAAAAATCAGCCAATACATTATAACCAATGAGCCTGGATTTTAAAACCAAACATTTTAAGAGCTCAGAATGTTAAAATCTTGTTGAGTCAGCTTATTGGCTGTCTGTCACCAGCCTAACAAAGAATATACGATGATCGACCATAACATTATAACCAATGAGCATAATTGAATAAATTGCTCAAATTATTAAAAAAATGTGCCCATAGCTTCACTTTTCATCGTCCAATCAGTCCCAAACTTCACATGTTGGGCAAGAGTCCCGCCGGAAGGTCTCCGCAGGACACTATTCAGTTATTGTGATAGTGCCACCTGCTGGATGAAGGAAGTGATGCTCAAGCATTTGAGTAATGTTTCCCTAAGATGTGTGCGTGAATAAAAGATGACATCCATGTTTAAATGCCGGCGTTCAGTACCCCAGAAAAAGCCTTTATTTCTCACGCACAATCATACGAACGTAGCCAAATCGGTTCTCCTCATTTTGGAAGCCTATACAGGAAATACTGCCAGACATACGTACGGGTAAACAATGAGAGCGAACCACCATCCAGCTGAATCTGGTCTCCTGCTGGAATGTGAAAGTCGCAGGCTGGTTCTGGGCTTACCGCACACCTACAGTTACAGCTGTCCCATTCTCCAACCCCAGTGGGTGCCAACTATATATTTCACCATCCTTCATCACCTGCCAATGAAGATCTCCTTCTGTGGCATGGTTCCCTCTTTCATTTTCTTTAATCCAGAAACCAGTTTCTTTAATCCTCCGCCCCACATTTTGAAGGTAAAAGCAGGGGTGGTAGAGCAAAGGGTGGAGGCTGGGGGTCCCTGTGGCCTCTCAGTCAAGCAGGAGCAAGGCATATGTTTCTCTGCTGCCTGGAATTCACATTTTCTTCTTTACACCACAATGTCGAGTCTCCTGTGAGGAGATGGGGGCTTCCCTCCAAAGAATTGGACAGTTGTTAGTAACAATGATGTTCGTGTTTTTTCCCAATGGCGGTGAACTAGAAACAATTCTGATTGATCTGTAAATTGAATTACTTGTTTCCTTCACTCTCTTGTAAGAAACATGTAATGCCTACCCGATTATATGCAGTGTTTACAAAGACAGAGTAAAATGAGATGCAAAAAATGTCTTTATTGTCAATGTCTATGATCTTTAATTCAAGTTATTCACAAAAATCAAACAGCACATCTGGCAATGGATGTAAGAAAACCTACCAAAGTTTAAAAAAAGGCCAGATTTTTAAGTTAAATCAATAATGAAGAGATCTAAAGAGACTTGAGATGTTAGAAATGATCCTGGAAGAGGATGTGTCTCCAAACTGACCTCAAACACTGTGAGGAGGATGGTTCCAACGGTAAAAGACTCCCCAAGGATGCCGCTTGGGAGGTCAGAGGTCAGTTGAATCTCGGGGTCAGAAAGTCTCCGTAATCACCATCAGATGGCGCCGACACCAACACCAGCTGTTTGGGAGGGTAGCAAGAAAAAAGCCTCTGCTGACGTCCACACACAAGCTAACGACAAACACCACTGGAATTTTTTTTTTTTTTATGAATTCATTACCTAAATTTAGGTTCTGATATTTAAGAAGATTTAAAGATCATGGGTAGAGACAATAAAGACAATTTCTGCCTTTCATTTTACAGATTTTTAAAAGCATGTCCATAATTCCAGAGGGCGCTGTTGCCCCCTCAACATCCTCACATACCAATCCTGCTATCAGGACCTGGCAGCCGCCTAAATGTGGCGCTCAGATGCTCATCTGGTAGTCACATCACGCCTCCTCCGCGTTTTTCATATGACAGTTGTGACTCATAGCTCAGGTGACCTTTTTACCCCAGAGGGGGGGGCGGGCGGGGGTAGCTAACATGTTGTGTTCATCTCAAAACTGCCCTGATGGATTCCTGGCAAAATTTACTCGCTGGCACAGGTAGGTGCTAGGAATCAGCAGGGGGGTAGTCCGACCTGGATGCTCCCCAGAGCCTTGTCTGGGGGAGGGGGGGGGGGGGGGGGGGGGGGGGGGGAGGGGGGGGGGGGGGGGGGTGGGGGGGGGTCTGAGAAGCGTTGTAGTAAACCTGAGGCGGTGTGGAGGAGATAGGAGCAACACAGCAGTGTTATTTATGGTCTACAGGAAGATCATTACAGCCACTTCAATCCTAAGGTGATGGATGTCTCTAAGTGCCTCCTCTCTTGATCTTTAATGGTCCCGTGTAATCAATGGAAGTCCTGACCCCCACTGCTGCCCTCAACTTAATCCTCCTGCCATCTTCATTTTTTTCAAGAAGGCCCCACGTGGATTGAGTTTTAAAAGCAAGTAATTAAACCAGTGGCAGCTGAGAACTTATTATGCCGCTGAAAGAGAGCTGCCTATACGTTGCTGCGCTGATTGTTCAGAAGTTATCTTTTAATCCCCCATAACATTAAGGGGCTGGCGATTCATCAAGTCACAGGGCAGCTTTGTGCGTTGAAAGGCTTCTGTCACCGCCTCTTTTTTTTTTTCTTCTCTTTTTTTCCCGGAGCATAATTGAAATCTCCCCCCCCCCCCCCCCCACCCTCTCTGGAGGAGCTCTGCTCAAATCGGAAAAACAAACGGGTGTCAATAAATTAAGGGCAACATTTCAGGACACAGGGGAATTAACTATTGCTCCAGGGCCCCCATTCAACCCCCGCCCCCCCCCTGTTCCCTGCCCTGACGATATAAAATTGTGACGATCAAAGCTCATTGTTTCCCGGTGAATTGGCCTTTTCTCCGACGCACGCTAATTATAATTTTGTAAGTAAAGCGGCGGTCAAGTTGGGATATTGTCGCTGCTGCCGTTTGCTGCTGTTTTCTCCGCTGGCAGCCGATCACAGCCGAAACTGCCGACGGCCACTAAAAGGATGTTTTACGTGCCTTAAATTATAATATTCATAAGATGTTCAAATGGATGGGGATGAAGAGGCTGGTGCTCTTCATGATGAGGGGAATCATTCGCTGGGAGGCTTAAACAGGAAAGTGTGTTTGGCGACATTAATGGGTAAGAAAGGTGTCTTTATTCATGGAGCAGGGTTTATTTTTGAGACATGGCAGCCCACCACCTCCCACTGGAGACCAGAGTCGACATTATTATATGGAATCAGCGCCTCTTCTTTTCAACGCGACAACTGAAAAGCTATTTCGTGGATCATTTTCAAAGTTTGAACCCACATAGAACTCAGTGTGAGGAAGAACTGGGCAGAAAAAATCTGCATAATAAACCCGGATTTAGTCCAAATTTGGTGAATATAAATCGACTCGAAGAGATCTATCTTTTATAAATAACGTTTTTTACTCCAACACATCCTATTTTACTCACTAGGTGGAGCTTTTTTGATGAAACATAACTTCCTAACCGCTAGTGCGATTTAGTCCAAATCTGCTGCGAATGAACCATCTCGAGGAGAACTATGTAACATATATCATATTTTACTACAGAATTTTATATTTTATTCTTAAGTGGGAGTGTTTTTCAAACACAACGTCCTAATTGTAAGTCTGATTTTGTCCAAGTGGCCCTCGTCTGACCCGCCTCAAGGAGGCATGTGCAGAAAACACAGTTTCTGACGGTTACTTTCCATAAATTTGTCCATTTGTGTCAAACTACATACGGTATATTTCACTATAGTAGTTCATATTTCACTCGTTATGGGGATCTTTTTGTCGAAATCGCAGTTTCTCTTCCGTAACTTCCCAACTATCAGTCCAGTTGTTTCCAAATTTAGCTCACAGGAATTTTTCTATTCCTCAGAAAAAGCTCAGAAAAACAGTTAAACTGTATTTATCTTCATTAATAAGTCACTCTGGGATCTGATCCTAGAGCAGACTGCTGACTTAGTAAGAAAAAGTTAAAGTTGAGTTATTATGGACTGTTTGAGATTATTAATGAGTCACATTTAATGTGAGGAGTTCAATCAGGGGGAATTGATTGTACAAGGCAGGAGGCTGGGGCCTTTTTCGGGATAAACTCTTGCTGTCGGGGACGAAAGCGTCGACGTAGTTACTTTTGTGTATTCACAGGAGAATCCTAATCTGGGAGTCCGACCTGGTTCCGGTGAAGACCGGTGAGGATGACTACTTCTTCTGGATCTCCTGTCGGATGCGGATCGGGACCGCAGAGTTCTACTACTTCTGTAGTGAGAAGAAAAGATTTCCGATGTGGCAAAATCTTTTCCTCCTGGGTCACCCTCTCTTTTGGTGGAGCGCCATCCCGATACAGTTTGGACAAGGAACCAGTGACCCATTTCATCGGTTGGCAAGGCTTCTTCTATTGAACGGGGGGGTTTTTCTCTCTTTTGGACCATTTCCTCTAATCTGACTTCCCTTTTTTTTTTCCCCCGTCCGTCTATCACTGACTTGTGTTGAAAAGATCCGCAGCTTTAGACAAACTGTAGGTTCTGCTGCACACAGACTTTGATGTAAGGTGAAAGCTGTGCTTCCTCCTCTCCCTCCTTTTTTATTTTTTTGTCTTCTCACCACTTGCCAAAAAGTTTTTCGACAACATGGTCTTTCACTCTTCATCAAAGTGGAGTCGGGCCAGAGAGGAAGAGAGAGAGAGAGAGAGAGAGAGAGAGAGAGAGAAAGAGTGACAAAGTGTAAGTGAGAGAAGTTTGGCGGCCAAACAACTATGAATTACAGCCCTCCAACGGTTATTGCGGCAATAAAGGCGGATACATAAAATACACAACAGAGACTGTCGTGTCTATTTATGGACCAGATTATCGGCGCATTAATCAGACCCTCCTATTTGGTGCAAGCTGTACCAACCCCCCCGAGGCCCGACTTACCAAAGTTGGAGGCTGTTTTATGGACTGCATCAGATCGATGCGTGATTCGCTCACATTCTCGCAAACATTCGGATCACTTATGGATAAATAGTTCTGGAACAACAGAACTGGAACAACAGCGCCGACGTGATGTAAACAAGCAGGAATGGACTTCTTGCAGCGAGTTATTTATTTGATGGTTTGTTCTGGTTTATGACATACTATTAAGATTATTATTATTATGATTATTATTATTATTATTGTAGTTTTTATCCATCCATTATCTTTAAGGTTATTACTGAGGTAATGAAAAGAACATTGAGGCGACAAGAATGTTTCATTAAATCAACAATTAAAGAAAATTTGAGGTGATTACTATTCATTCATTTTATTGACGTCCGGAGAAGATCTGAGATATCGGACGTAAATTTCGAAGGCTACCAGCAGACTACTTCACTCTTCATCAGTGAGAACAAAACACGACTTTTTGCAATAGAAGGTTTTGCATAGGTTCCATCTATCTGCTAGCTAATCGTCCAGAGTCTTCCCTGGTTCAGATCCAGACTTTTATCAGGTTCAGTTGAGACCCTGCTAGCCTTAGTCATGTTTTAGCCATCATCATCATTTGTTTTAATCCCACAGGGGACATTAGTAATAAGTCACCAGGCAGAGGCTATATTACTGTCCAGCCTTCTCACCAGTCACATGACCCCTCTAAGTTAGATGAGTCAAAAAACCAACATCTCATGGGTACTGGGTGGAGGATCTTAAACTTGAAGCGTTAAACATACTGACTTAAGCTCCGCCCTGAGGTATGATGAGGTCTGGAAACAATTTCTGTCATAGTTCAATCATTTGTTTTGATCTTATTCTGGAGTGAGCCACTATTATGTAAGTGAAATAATGAAAATGGTCCATTTAAATTACATTAAATTCGTAATAAAGTTTTTGGGGTATAACACGTTTTTAGAAATCTCTTATGAAACTTTTCTGTCGTACCATCTTACTTACTTCTGTTTAGTAAGTCCTCACATGCTATAATATGCAAAAACAAAAATAAATCTACATATCAAATAGAACTTTCTCAGTAGCCATGGTTAATGCCTCCTCCTGCGGTGTCCTCCAGGGCCCTGTCTTCGGCCCCTTACTGTTTAATATTTACATTCTGCCGCAGGGTCTTATCAAAGCTCAACAGAACAGCAGAGGGGTTAAGAACAAACACAAAGAGCAGCTGAGGGCCGTGAATCAGGAAAAGTCTCTGCCTCCCATCCATCCCTGCTAAAGCCTTTATTTTGGAGTTTAGAGGGAAGATTTCAAAAGCAAAAATCTTGGTGATACAGTAAAACCCGACTCCAGAGGAAACCCGTGTGTGTATCCAAACCACGGTAAGGACGGCAGATCATAAAACGGACTCAGGAAGTTGATCTGTAAATCTCACAGATCGGTCAGACTCCCTGAGAGAAAGCCCAAAAACTATGAGTACCAAGAAGTTGCAGTCGACTAAGAGAAATTCAAAAGGTTTGTTTTGCACATACAGGTGTTGCGATTTAATGGGGCGTAAGAATTGAAGTGCTTAATTTCATTCCAGAATAACCCAACTCGGATGCCTCTTCCATTATGTGGCTTTATTTAGTTTCTGTCACTCTTCTCTCTCTCTCTCCCTCTCTCTCTCTCTCTTCTTTTTCAGCAGCTCTCCCGCTCCTCTATAATATTATCTCTCCGCGAGACTTTAGGCTCTATCGCTGCTAATTAGAATTTAATGGACCAAAAGTGATTGGTGTACTTCCAGAAAATAAAGCGGGCCTATTCATATGTAAAGCAAACAAACAGCTCTGGCCATAGAAGTATTGTTTGGGTTTGTCTTTCTCGCCCGAGCCGCGACGATGCAGAGACTCGGGATTCCACCGGGCTAAGAGGCATATTTAAATGCATGAGGTTTTTGTTTTTTTTCCTCCTCCTCTTCTTTTATCGCACTTATTAGGAGCATACTCGTCATCTATTGTATGTCTTGTCATTTTTTCTTCAACATACATTTTACTTCCCAGTGTCTTTCGCGTGACTTTAAACCTTTTTTTTTCTTCTTTTTTTTGGCTCCGGCCCCTAAGAAGGGGTCCAATTCCATGGACCCTGCGTAATCACCGCTATGAAATGTTAAGAACGACGGCCCGACTGATGAAGCAGCAGCAGAAGACGTTTGTTCTGTAGGTCCGGCACACACAGTGGATTCACTAGGTGGGTCTGTTTCGACGGCCAAATTCCGAATTGATGCAGAAAAGACGCCTAATCGTAAAGAAAGCGCTTCACGTAAACACCCCTCTCCGAAAGTAAAGTCCCTCTCCGGGTGAGATTTCATTCCGATACAAGGAGGTAGTCCAAGTTCTTCCGTGAAAGTCTTTCCGATAATAAGTCGCTGCAGGTAAACGCTGTTCCTGTTAGAGTTGTATCTGTTCATGCCCAGCGTCATGACGCATTTTAAATATGACGACTTCGAAACTGTACCGTTCCAGATCGGATAGTCATTTTCCATCGCAGGTTTTATGAGGGTTGAACAGAGTTGGGTGGTTAGATGGACGAAAAAAGTCACTTCCTGTCCACGCCCTCTTTGTCGTATTCTTCTCCTGGTCGCTTGTTGGCGTCCGGCGCTCAGCTCATCGTTGCATTATCGCCACCTTATGAACTGCAGTGGGGGTCGTCTACGCATGTCAGAAAGCTTTTTCCGATTAGGTGGGTCGACGCGGGTAAACACCGGGTGGGAAAAGATCGCAGGTCGCGTAAACAGGCGACCGACATTGTAACTCAGGAAAGGTTTCATTCGGATCGGAGAAGAGCGTTTAGTTTCCCTCCTCTCTTTTTGTCGTTTTTGCTCCCCCACTCCCCACTCCCCACTCCCCCCTCGTGACTTCACATCTCTACCTCCATCTCCAGCTCCTCCACATAGAGGCAGAACTGATGCCTTTAATTTGTGTACTTTAAAGGGGCCAATTCACCCGAGGTACTTAGGCTCGATAAGGAAATTGAAATGAATGAAGGCCGCATTATCGAAACCCTCCCCCTCCCTCTCCGCTCATCAGCGGGCAAGTTAAGAGGTTTCATTGCATTAGATGACCATCATCACACTGAGAATATGAATGCAAATCAAAATGTCTTGACATTATCGAAGCCTCCCTCTTCACAGAATCAATAATCAGCTGCAGACCCGATGCAGAGGCGCTGAGAATGATCGCGGGGCGCTGATGTACACAAAGCGGTTCGCATCTGGCTATAAGGGGATTCCACAGAACTAGAATTGGACATTTATTAAATCCCCCAAAAAAGTCAGGGGTATTATGGAATCGTCGTCAAAGTCAACGATCGCTTTCACTTCACTTCTATGGATACATAGAACTTCACGTGTGGAAGAACTGGATTGATTCTTTGATGATTGGTGTGTTATTTCCAAATGTTTCAAGGCTATAATTTCTCAACGGTCGGTCGAAGTAAGTCTTAATTTGGTACATATGAACCAACTTGAGGTCATGTATGTTATTTATGTCACATTTTACTTTAAAAGTTCATATTTTACTCTAAAAGTTCATATTTTACTTCACAAGGAGGAGCTTTCCTAAGAAAAACAATGTTGTTTTTGGACGTAAGTTCCTAACTGTTCGTCAAATTGAATCCAATTTTGCTGCATATGAAACAACGACAGGAAATATATCTTGTTTATATCATATTTTAATCTAACGTTTTTTTTTTTTTTTTTACTACCAAAAGGGGGAGGTTGTTGTTTTACTTAAGAAAAACTGTTTTCTCAGAGAACACTGCCCAGCCACTGGTCCAATTTATCATCCCAAAAGATCTATCTTGTATTTTATATATATTTCACTCTAATATTTCAATTTTTACTCAAGATGCATTTCCTGTTCAGTGTCATTTTTGTGACGCAAAGCCATTCTTTATCATCATCACTGCAAAATAGCTCAAATGTTCTTTAATCTGGACTCTCTCTACCTGAACCTCTTGGACTCTTTGCCCTTTAATCCTCGTCAAGACCGGATGTCAGCGGTGGAGCCTCTGATATTCAATTCAAAAAGTGGAGCCATTGATTTGTCTTATTTGATCAACGATGCAATGAGTGTCTAAAAACTGGACTAGACCTGGAGATTTGAAACCCTTGAAAGTCAAATCAGCTGCCGCGGAATGTTTCTTTTCAAGCCGTAAACGCCTATTTTTTAGTATCTTAGGTTCCTATCCAGTGTTTTAGAACTGGATAAGCTGCCGTGATCTTTAATCTTTATCTCGGAATCATAAATCATTCCGCTCGCTCGCTGAGAAGCTCAGCTCCGCCGGTGACATCATCGGTGATTTATTCAGAATTGAAGTTGTAGCCGACCAGCATCTTAGCGGAAGCATCACTATTCTCTCAGCAGGACAATGACTCAAAAACACACCTTTTTATTCCTTCATTTTCTGTTTCTGCTTATCCTGTTCAGGGTCTCAGGTAGGGTCTCGATCCTACACCAGCTGACATTCAGCGAGAGGCAGCTTTGCACCCTTGAAGAAATCACCAGACCACCTCAGGGCCGTCACATAGAGATGAAGAACCATTCACACTCACCTTCACACTAATGATTTAGGGTCACCAGCTCACCCTAAACACACTGCATGTTTTTGGATTGTGGGAGGAAAACCTTTGGCATACAACCGTGTTACTTACGTCAAATTTTCTCATAAGTTCCGAATTAAAGAGGATTTTGCAGACGAGATTAAGACATTTAACGCAGGATTCAATATATTATCTGGAGTTATTTGTGCTGAAGAGACATACTATCCCTTTAACCCTTTTTGTCAGGCTCAACTGTTTGTTTGAGCTCATTTTAAGTCACGATTTCTCATTTAAAACCGTGACTGAACCCGTTTATAATCCGACCCAGTGGCAGCATGTATATGCTAAAGAGTAAGGGGCCGAGGACGTGGCTTTGGGGAACACCACAGGTTAAATGGGCCAACGAGGAGGAGGAAGTTATTCTATTAAGAGAATAATAGAATAGTCCTATTCAATATGTTGAATTTGTCTTTATTGTATATTAAAGCAGGGGAGGAGCTACTAAACGGAATTATTAACATTTAATAATCCATAAGAGTCATATAGTTTTCTAAAAACAGGATTTTCGTTCGATAAAGATTTATCCATTTTCTGTTAAAGTATTGTAGATGATAAATAAATAAATTTTAAAAAAATATCCCAGAGAAACATGCGAAGTTTGTTTTTTTCCCCAATTTTTTGTTTTTGCTCGGCGAGAACGACACAAAGTCCAAAAAAAAAAAAAAAAAGACATTAGTTATGATAAGTCACATTTGTGCGGGTACCGCCTCCTGCATGGAGCCGGCGTTCTCCTTCTCCAGGTAAACAATCCCGTAACCCTTTAACGCGCGTGATACCTCTTGAGTTTAGCGACGCACCGTCGGGGCGTTTGACACTCTAGCACACATCTCTTCACAGCCGGGCCTAGTGAGGTGCAGCAGCAGGTTCTGACGCCCTGGCCCGGCTCAGCACGGCCCAGTGCCCAGTAATCACTCCGCTATGGAAAGGGCTGGCGTTTTTGCGGCTGCGCCCTCCTCGCCCCCACCCACGGCCCAAACAGCAGTCAGAGAGCTCTTGACAAATTGGTGTGCGAGTTCGCCGATCCTCAGTTCACTGCACAGCCCCGATGCTGGCAAAACAACAACAAGAATCCCGAGATACGTGAGAGAAAAGAGCGAGCGCACACTCCGTTTCTGCCTCTGCTGAACCCCCTTTCTTTTTCTCTCACTCTCATGTTCTTGATTCCACCCCCCTCCTCCTCTCTTCTTCTCTCCGGCGCTCTCACCGACGCAGGCCTCAGAAGAAAGGTTTTCCGCTCCCTCTCAGCTCTCTCACTGGTTCATGTTCAGAAATCAATCAGGGGTTAAGCTCACACCTTCTAACGAGCTCTTCTCGGAGGAACGCCTCAGCCGAAGGTGCAAACGGCCTTGAAGCGCGGCGCTGAGCCGGAGCGGAGACGTGCGTCGAAGGAGGCGAGAGCGGATCGGAGGAACCAGAGGGCGAGCCGTGCCTTTTGATGGATCCGTACGGTGGAGATGATTTTTCATGCTTAAAAAAAGGTGAACGAGGGATGGAGATGGATTCAGAGGAGAAGCGGAGGGGAGGGGATTAACCAAGGTGCTGCTCCTTCCCCCAGCTCACAGGTGTGAGGCTGGCCCCGCCCTTCAATAGATATGTACCTGGGTCTTAATGTTGAAAGGTGTGAAGATTAACTGTGGGCGGGTGGAGGTAGGGAGCATCCTCCACCAGCAGAAGACAAATCCGGGCTTCACTGTCGTCCCCCAACAGGAAGTGTGTGTCCCCTTTATTGTGATAGCCATGAGGAAGTTATGTCATAAAAACAGTGTTTTTTGTAAAAAAGATTAAATATAAAGAACCACTTCATGATAATAAATCATGATTCCAATTTAAATGGCTTGTAAATATAACAAATTAAGTTGTAAACACTTTAGAAATCAGATTTTGGGTAATATATCTTCTCCAAAATATCACATAGTCCATCCATCATCCATCCATCCAATATCCATCAATCCATCATGCATTAATCCATCCATCCATCCATCATCCATCCATCCATTAATCCATCCTTCCATTCATCCATCCATCCATTCTTCATCCATCCATCCATCCATCATCCATCCATCCATCATCCATCCATCCAATATCCATCAATCCATCCATCCATCCATCCATCATCCATCCATCCATTCTTCATCCATCCATCCATTCTTCATCCATCCATCCATCCATCATCCATCCATCCATCCATCCATCCAATATCCATCAATCCATCATGCATTAATCCATCCATCCATCCATTCATCCATCCTTCCATTCATCCATCCATCCATTCTTCATCCAACCTTCATCCATCCATCAATCATTCATCCATCCATCCATCCATCCATCCATCCATCTATACATCCATCCATCCTTCCATCCTAGTTGCCTACGTTTATCTGGGGTCAGGTCGCGGTGGCAGCAGGATAAGGATGGACTTCCAGACATCCCTCCACCCAGCAACTTTCTCCAGCTCATCCTGCGGGATCCCTTCGGCGTTCCCAGGTCAGGTGAGGGATATTAGTCCCTCCAGTGAGTTCTGGATCTACCTCGGACCACCGGAGGGAGGATTGAGACTCATCAGCCCGCTGATCCAAATCAAAAACCTAACCTTTGGTACGACATTCGGCGACGCCCCTCACCTGAAGAAGGTCGGGAGACCCACGTCTCCCACCCGAGGTTGAATTTCTCCTCATTCCTTTTATGGTTGTTGTTGTTGTTGTGCACCTCAGCCAGCTGTTCTCATGGAGAACGGCAATTAATGTAATATATTCTTTTGTGAGTTTAATGGCCTTGGGTGAAACCGAGACACAACAACAGCAGCATGAAAAATGTTGGCTGCCTGACAGAGGGTTCTTCCCGGCTGGGGCCGAGGCCCGAGCCGGAGTGTTCTTTTAAAAAATGCCAAACCCTGGGAGCGGCGGGAAAGGAGTTCTCGGAGTAAACAGGCCTTGTTCTTCGGCTCCAATGAATGACGCGGTATCAAAGGTGTCCATTAACCCGGACCCCCTCTTCGTCATTTCCACTGGAGCCTCGTCCGTCTCTTGAATTTTCATCTAAAGCCGTCAACTCTTGGACCACTTTCAAACTTTGACAAAGAGAATCCTTCCCTTTTTCCGTTTTTACTCGGCACTGGTGCTTCAAAAAAGTTTGTTGAATCCCACGATTCCGCTCTTCTGCAGCCAAACTGACGGCGTCAAGTGAACCATATTGAAATTGGCAGCCCGATTTTTGCACACGCCACGTGACACAGCTAAACGGTATAATTATTGACACTGTCTGGCATCTAACTGTCACATGATCGTCAAATCACTGTCAGACTCCTCAACGCTGTTTTGATTCTGAAATTGCAGACTGGAAGAGGGTGACCGCCCCCCGCCCCCCGCCCCCCCCCGAAAGAAACCTGTCTTATCACCGCGGTGATGCATCAAGCGAGGAAAGTGATTGCTTCGACTTGTAAGTGATTAGAGTTTAGACGTCTCAGAGAGCGATTTGATTGATTCGGTGCCGAGGAGGCGGCAGATCGGACCCCAGCACAGATATTCTTCAGAATCTCCATCCGGGATCCAGGAGTTCTTTATTCATATTTTTTTTTTTGATGGTTCACAGACTGTCAGTCACAGCGTTTCTATTTTCTTAAGAAAAGTCAAGATATTTATAACTTAGACTCGGGTTATGACCGGGATTTGTTTGGTCTGTGGCGGCGAATGAATGAATGAGAAGGCGTACAATTTAGATGGGACCAATTAAAAAAGACGTGATCTCTGCGAGGTTCTGTTTAATTTAATGGCCATAAAACTCACTATGAAAAAAAAGTTCCCTAATTCTGTTCAGGAAGCGCTCACATGCTTTTAATATGCCCCAAAAAAAAAATCCTATTTATCGAATATACATTGAATATATATCGCCAAAGTGTTGCTTAATGACTCCTTTTGACATGTGGTGTCCCCCAAGGCTCCTCCCTTGGCCCCTTATTGTTTAGCATATACCGAATGAGGTTTTTCACTAAGAAATAGTGACTCAAAATCTGATCGATTAAACATGTGAACAGGACATAAAAGGGTTAAAAATGACAAACAATTATAGACGGTACGTTTAAAGGAAAGTTTATACAATCTTGCATCTGGGGAGGAAGGAGAGAATATTGCCAAGTGGCTCACATCCAGCAGCTTGAAGATGTTGGATGTCATAAAAATGGACTATAAGTCGAAGCACCTCAAAACAGATCATTTAACGATTCCAATTAACATCCGAATGATCCTTTTAAACGTCTGGCAGCGTGATCAGAAACCATCAAGAAGGCAGCTGCCGTCCTCTCCCAGATAGAAAGGACTTATTTACCTGACGTACGCGTCAGAGGACTCCGTCGGGCTTCTTGTAAAGCCGTTCATCTTTTTCGGGTGACACTCATTTCTCCGTAACTGAGCCATTACTGTCTCCACCTCTCAGTCAGGCAAATCCGCACTATGACAAAAGTGTGGCTCCTGCTAAGCCATATATTATATTATACGCTTCAGCCGGACAGAAGTAAGAAAACTCCTTATTAACTTCTCATATTGATTTTTTTTTACATAAAAGCTTTCAAACACGAGACGATCCGCAGCGGGAAACCCAAAAAAACTTCAAATAAATAAGAATCAGGATGTTTTTTTTTCCCACTTTTGTGATTTGTCATGGCACAAAAGCAGAGGCCGGTTTCAAGGACGAGTTTTTCGACGCTTCTGCTCTACTGATTGGTTAACGAGCCGGCGGTCAGACCACTTCCACATGGAGGGCTGAGCGCCGCTCAGACACAATGGAGCATATTTCCCCTGCCTGATAAAGCAGCGGCGGTCGGCTGCCCGCTGTGGGGACGCTTCCACACCGGGGGTCCTCAGCCAGAGGAGGGGATAGAAGGAGGAGAGGGAAGGAGAGCAAAGAGAGGACAAACGTGATGAAGATTTGGCGAGGTAGAGGAGAGAAATGGTAATAAAGGGAAGGAGACCAGGTTGAATGGAAAGTTTTAAACGCAGGTTCAAGGACTGGGATCGGATGAAGATGAAGTGATCTGGCATTGGAGGTAATGTTGTGGACAAACGGACGGATTCACAGAAAGAAATGAAATATAATGAATATAATGAGTTGTGAAAAACAGTCATTATTTTTCAAATTTTTTTTCCTTTAATTAAAAACAAAGATCTCACGTTTTATTCAAGTAATAGTTTAGAAATATCAAATTCTTAGCATTTAACTATTATTTTTACCGAAAATATGCATTTATTTCCAATTACCCCCTAGGTAAAAGTTTGAAATCATTTTTAATATGGTGAGATGCCAAAAATTGTCTTTATTGTTTATACCCATGATATTTAATTCAAGTGAGTCACAGAAGTGAGTTTTAAGAGTAATATTTCTAACGATGCTCCACCCACGCCGCTCCACCTGCTGACCTCTGAAGTCTTTAAAAATACCCTCCATCTCCTGTTCTTGCATTCATTGCATGTGACACAGCGCCGCTTCCAGGGCTGCTGGTTAGCTACGATGCGTCGTCTCCAGGCCCGTCCCAACTGACCGCCTTCCTTCCCTCCTGTCTGTCTATCAGTCTAACTACCTGTCTGTCTGTCCGGATCTCCACTTCTTCTGCTCGTCTTTTTCTGTATGCATCATTCCTCGGCCTTCCCTTTCATCAGCCTGTCTCGAGTTGACCTACCTCATCCTTTGACTTTTACTGTTTTTTTTTTGAATAGTTTCTGATAGAACCAAAAACTGAATCCTATCAAAATTGCTGTAACGCTTCCTACTCAGTCCCCTAATTACTGGGTATTTAATAATAATAATAATAATACATTTAATATTTACTCGGTAAAATAATGGTAATAACAAAGTACTTTTGAGTAGTTACCACCGGAAAGAATAGTTCAATACAGAGAAACTACAGGTGAAATAGTAGCTAGATAGAAAGATACTAGGTTTTCATCGAGAAAAAATAATCATAATTTATTATCGTGTAATTACCGTTGTAATAAATAGGTAATTACATGGAAACTACACCTTAAATACTAGGTATTTATCCAACAAATAAATGGTAATCAAAGACTATAAATACTGCTAATAAAATGGTGAAAACTAGAGTGTAAATGTAAACTAGAGGTATTTGTTGGAGTGTAAAAGGATCAACAACGTCGACATCACCAGCCTTCAGTCCTGGAGAAAAACAAACTCACCACTACTTTTGCGACCTGCCGTTTTCAGCCGCCGTCTTAGGGTCTGGACAGACCCTCAGCCTCCAGCGCCCCCGCCCTGCTCCGGCGCTCACATCTAATTTCCGTGGACCGTAGAAGCCGTGAGTTGTTGAGTTTCCTTCAAACACCTAAGCTCCCTTCGTGCCCCGAGGGCCCCTGGTGTGTTTTAAATTGAATGATCGCCTGCAGCTCTCGCATTGTTAAACCTCCGCGGTGGTAGGAACTCCTGGTGGGACGATATTTTTAGTTTTCTTGCTCACGTTTCCCCTCCCCCATCCCACCTGACCGGACGGAAAAAGAACGACTTCCATTCCTTGGGACGTCCTCGGTTGCCGCGGTGCCAGACATTGTTTACTTGTGTACGTGTGAGCACAACTGCAGCGAGGACGGCGACGGAACACGTAGGGGCGCGGAGAGATGGCGTCGGCGCCTCACAAGAAGGTGGCGGCGACGACTTTCCTTATTTATGACCCTCACCTCCGTCCAGGCTGCCACTTTGACGGAGGAGCAGAACGAGAAGAGCCATGAGGGGGAAAGAGAGACCCAAAAAAAAAAGGCAATCAGGCGTTTCTGAGGTGAGTTCTGTTCCAGGCCCGTTACCTTTTATGGCCCACTAAAGAAGAAGAAGAGAGGGAGCGAATGAACATCCTTCCTGTCTTGATTGACTTCCCCTCTTCTTCGGCCGGCCTCCTTCCACAAACTCCCTCTCTCAACTTTCCTAAGTAGCAGTAACGAACGATCTCACGTCTCCCGTTGGACGATTTTCTTCAGGCTGAACGCTCAAATAAAATAAGATGTTACATTTATAAAGTAGAAAATGCTGCCGGCACCGACATCGAGGGTAATTTTACCCCGACAAACCCCCCAATCCCCTGCATTGTACAATCAACCTCCCTGATGGAAGTCCCCAAACTGAACTCATGTGACTCATTAATAATCTCAAACATTGACTCAACAGAACTATTTCTATTGCTTTTCCCTTGTGTCACTTCATATGAGCTAAATTCTGACACCATCGGACTAAAAAATATTCTTTTTGCTGTTTTTTGCCAAAATGCCCCCCTTAAATATGAAATATGAAAAATATGAGTAATTACAGGAAAGTATGACATATAAAAGTTAGATTTGGACTAAATCCACTCTAGAAAAAGAAAAAACTGTGTTTTTTTTGTGAAAAAGCTCCCCCTAGTGAGAAAATATAGAAATACATTTTTTTTTACGTAGAGATACGTTTCATAGGCACATATACATATAAAAATATACACATATGTCTGCATTGCCTTGACAAACTATTTCTCTGCCTATTATATTTCTTAAATATATTTATTTAATATCTTAGATCCTCTGTGGCACCTTTGACCTGTGGCGTCCCCCAAGGCTCCATCATCGGCCCCTTACTGTTTAGAAGATACATGCTTCCACTCGGTCACATTATAAACAGGTTCACCACATTATTCAACAAGAGATAATAACTCTAAATGAGCGCAACCAAAAAGTTGTGCAGCACATTTAAGGGTTAAAGAAACATTCAGATCCGTATTAAATCAAATTGCAACTCCCTTTTAACATTCAACGTAAATGAATGAATGTAATGCAGACGACTCCATGTTTCATTTCTTCTGAGTGTTGGAATACAGCCAAGAAAATAAGTACAACACGTTATCTCCCGTAATCATACCTCCTCTATCAGGTTATTCCTGATATCCTAGATTTAAACAGCTACACTTTGATTTCACACCGGGGGGGGGGGGGGGGGGGGGGGGGGGGGAAGGGCGACTTCTGGGACCCCTATCAGTGAGCCGGATATGTGATAAAATAGCAAGTGAGAGGTAATTACACTTGGATAATGTTGCCAAGGACACCAGGAGGTTGTGATGATGTCGTAGAAGTTGTAAAAGCTCCAAGGCTTGTAATCCCCCAAACGCAACACCCTGTTTTGTTTGCTCGCACTTTCACTCGCGGCTTCCATGAATCTCCTTCGACTGATTTACAGTTCCAGCGACGTGACGAAGAATCTCAGAGAGGAAAAAACTTTGATCTGCTTTTTTTTCGCTGTATTTTCCCCGCCACGTCTAATTCTGGTTTTCAGTCCCGTGCCGTTTGTGTAACTGTGTGTTTTTATGCGTTGTATGCACATCTCCCTCCGCCACTGGGTATTTGTGTTTGTCTGCAGTTTTTGACAGCACCTTGTGGGTTTGCGGCTCACGCGAGTTTTTACCGCGCCCTCCGTTCCTGCTCTATGCAATATATGAGTGTGCAGGGAGGGAAGGGCCGGGTCCACGCTTGTGATTCAATGCACACGCCCCCGTGGACCGAGGCTTAGGGGAGTCCATGTGCTGATGAAAAAGTAATGTACTGTGTCTGCAAGGTACTGCTCGCTTTTTCCCTCGTGCTTCTTGGACTCAAAAACCCACAAAAACACAAAAAAAACACATCTCCCAAACCAACCGGGGACCCCTTTAGCTAAAAACAGACCCCCGGAATGCTTTCCTGTCGATTTTTGTTTTTCTTTCACTCTATTTTTGAGGGAGGAGCCTATTCCAGATCTGATTTTCGAATTCAGCAAAAAAAAAAAAAAAACACCTATCTAGATAATCCCTGTGTGTTTCTTTCCAAACGCAGCCATAGAATCAACAATGTCATGCTCTGAAAACTCTTATCCCCGTGAATTAAATACAGGCAGCAGAAGTATCGGGACCCAGTCGAGTTTGGAGTTATGAGAACATAAGAGGGTTAAAAACCACTGAAGGTCAAACTGGTCACTGGTTTTTCTTGGAGTGAGAAATCAGCAGGTTTCTACCCTCTAACAGTGAAAACGTATTTAAAAGAAACGTTCAACCTGTTTTCAGAATGTCTCTTTGACTAAAACCGTTTTCATACTGCTACAAAAAGAAGAATCTTATTTCAAAAGTTAGTAGAATTATTAAAATATGGAATTTTACTGGATTAATAAAGTGTTATTTTATCTTAATAACTAGATTTTTGAAAGTAAGTCTTGACTTATCTTATCATAACTTATCTTATCTCATCGTATCTCATCTTATTTTATCTTATCTCATCTTATCTTATCTTAATAACTAGTATAATTAAAAGTAAATTTAGGATTATGTTAAATTATCTCATATCATCTTGCTAACTAGATAATTAAAACTAAGCGTTAAATTATCTTATCTTATCTAATCCTATCTCATTTTATTTTACTAACTAGATAATTGAAGGTAAGCCTTGAATTATCTCGTTTTAACTCATCTGGTATCGTATCGTTAGATTCTTTGTCTTAAACATCATAAAGATGCAACAAAAATAAATGAAACGGACTAAATTATGACTTAAAAAACCCAAAGAAATCTCAGCAGCTTCGTAAATTTGGGGATTTTTGTCATTATTGATCGTACATCGTACAGAGGTCTAAATTATCGTAAAAACACGATAATTATCGTACATCTAGCAAAACTGATAACATATTTGAAACATATACTAAATGTGTTCTGTTCGTTACGGAATTCCGAAATGAAAAATAGTAACTAAGACTCTTTCTTCTCGATACGGTGTCCGCACCTTTACCAACGCCAGCGGTTTAGATGCATGTGCTCTGAAGGTTGAACTCATAAGAAAGCCTTCTGGCTAAATTGAAAAAGGTAAATGAACGTTGACAGCCTCATCAGCGCTGTTTGCCTTTCACTTTTCTCGCCCTCACCTCCGTCCAGGAGCCGCACCTGAGCGAGTCAGGAGGGGGTCGCTTAAAGTAACGGCGCTCGGTGTGTGCGTTTATGGGAGAGAGAGAGAGAGAGAGAGAGGGAGAGAGAGAGAGAGAGAGAGAGAGAGAGAGAGAGAGAGCAGAGGAGTGGGTGGCAGCGAGGGACTTCTCCCACAACTTAAATCTATCTTCTTCACTCCTTCTTCATCCGCAGCACCTCTGTCTTCGGACGCCGAGTGCTGACTCTGCAGGGTTTGTCTTTTTCCCGTTCCAACAAGCACCAACAGCGTAACCTTATTACAAAAGTTTTCCCAAGGACTTCATGTCCAGAAGGAACTTTATCTAGACTGTGCACTACAATGAGGTTTGAGAAGAGCGACATGAAGATTCAGGTCCAAACTCCTGACCAAATATATGATCGAATGTCTTCTTTGCAAAACAGTAAAAACAGACAGTGAGACAGTGATGAAGGTAACTGGGCCTATGCTGTCGACCCCAGAAGCCCCCACTTCCCCTGATCTTCCCTCCTTGGGTCGATTCATGTTTTAAACTGGACCAAATGTCAGGAAGTTCTGTCCGAAAAACAGCGTTTTCTTTGGTTTTTATTTGTAAAGTAGCTCCCCTAGTGGGTCAAATATGAACTATAGGAATAAAACTTGATAGAAGATAGAAGATAGTCGCCTCGGGTCGAGTCATATGCACCAAATTTGGACTAAGTCGGACAAAGAGTAAGGAATTATTTCGGAAAAACGGTTTCCTCGGAGAAAACCTCCCCCTAGTGAGTAAAAGGTGAACTACATGCATCAAATTTGGACTAAACTGGAATAACGCTTGGACGTTAGGTCCAAAATGTTGTTTTTTTTGTAAAATAGCTTGCAATAGTGAGTCAAATAGGAAATATTATAGTAAAATGTGAAATAAGATAAATAGATCCCGCAAATTTGGGCTAAATCGGACCAACTGTTGGGAAGTTATGAACAAAAAAAAAATCTCTTTTTTGTAAAAAAAAGAAAGCTCCCCCTAGACAGACCTTTTGCAAAATCAATCCAGCTCTTCCTCGCACTGAGATCTATGTGGGAATAACATTTGAATACGAACCAAGACACAGTTCCTGAGTTATCGCGTCAGCATTGTAACGTTACCTCCGACATTTCAGGCTGCTATAAACTACAAAGTCCTGATACGTTTTTCTGCTCCACGATCATTTCCCAGCATTCGCCCGATGACAAACATTTCATTTCTCCTCCCCGGGTCACTTGTCAATTTCCTTAAGCACACAGCGGCGCCGAGCTGTTTCCAATGAACACGCTGTGTTATGTATATTCAGAATCACACTTTTTCCGCCGGGAGCCGAAGCCTACGCTATTTGCTGTCTGGGCTCTTTTGGCAGTCATGGCTGCGACACATACATAACAGCTCATTAGCATAAAGTCAGACACATGATTGCGGCGAAGCCAGCCAAAAGAGACATAATGGCTACAGACAGAATGAACAAACGCGTCCAATCCCCACATTAATTAGGGAGTCAAATGTGAAAACTGTCAGGAGTGGCAGACAGCTGTCATCCATCATCCCTCTCATCGGCTTTCATGGTTATTCATTTTCCAGTGGTTAATTTGCTTAATTCTTCGGCGTGGACTTTAAACACGGCATGTTTTAATTATGGTTGCGCCGTACAAAGTGGACACTCCCGGAGCAAATGTGGCTGCGTGGTCAGGTCCTGTGATGACCAGCCAAATTAGCCCGTCAAGGTTGTTCAGCCTGCCGACGTCTGATTGGTTGATCACTTCTGCCTTTCTAATGAACGATTATGGCAAAAAAACACGACATAATTTCCGAAACGTTTGAATTTTCAATCAAGGGTGATGTTCGTTCATCAAATCATTCGTTACTAATGTTGTTCTTTCTGATACAACATTTAATGTTTCAATTACGATGAAGTATGTCGTCTTTAATCGCATTTCTTTCCCAAATACTGCATTTATTGATGATTTTCTTTCTGTTTGTTCTCTTCTATCTTCATGTTTGGTGTTTTCAACTCGACTGGGATGGCCGTGGCAGCCACCCCAGCCAAAACAGCCCCACAGCATCACAGATCCACCACCAGACTTCACAGTGGGTACAAGGGGCTTTTCTCTATTCCTTTTTTTCTTACTACGCCGCACCCATCTTAGATGTTTGGAGCCAAAAAGCTCTACTTTGGTCTCATCTGACCTCTGACCTTGTTTTTCAAATTGTAGCAGCTTTAGTTTGAGTCTGGACGACAGAAGAGACTTAGGGAGACTTCATGACCGGAAGAATTATCTGACCTCTGACCTCTCTAGCTGTGATCCCTGGACAGCCTTTTGCCAGTCGGACCATCCTCCTCACAGTGTGTTGGGCCAGTTTGTAGATATGTCCTCTTCCAGGCTAATTTGCTGTGTTCTCAGGTCTTTCCCAGTGTGAAGAAGGTCAAAAAGAAATAGACCTGTGTCACCTCATATTTATACCCCAGTAAAGCAGGAAGTCATTGTTCAGCTCTTCAGGGGTTCCTACTCAAAGGGGTGAAGCTAAAAATCTGAGGTAAGACTGAAAATGTGCTTCAGTTAGCTTTTAATCACAGACAATAAAGACATCTTTTGCATCTCATTTGACTTTAATAATTCTGGGGGGATTGTTGGTAAGCGGTTGGTTGGGTCGTTCCCATCTTAGAAAGTCCCTTCAGTTTTATTCAAATAAACACAAAATAGTGCAGGATCACCCTCAAACATCGGGATTATCTTATCTTCGTACCTGCGCTCACTCGGACCGCTCCCTTAACTCGTGTCCTCCCAGTCCTCCTCACCTCCCTTGGTGTCCTTCATCTCTGTGTTGTGAGAGGAGTGGCAGTCGGAACATTGATCCCTTTGTGCTCAGAGCTTTGTGCTATTCATGCCGATACAATCCTCCTGTCAACATCTCATGTTTGTCAGGGCCGGACCCCTGATGCAGGACTCAGCAGCGGAACACGAGCCGGGTTGACCCCCGACAAGATGCCTGTTTGCCCCGCAGAAGCTGAGCTGTCAATCATCTCATTGCTCTCAATACATACGATGATGATGTTTGATATAAAATACACAATTTTGCCGATGAAGAGAATACACAAGGAGTGATGTCATCCTCTCCTCTCAGGGAGATTTTGACATTTTGTTATAAAGGGTTCATGAATGAATTATAACCAGTTTATTAAGTATGCTGCAAACACTTTAAAGTCATTATTACGCCTCTATAACTCATCAGATACAAGAAATGCGATGGTGATATAACTGTTAAAAATATTTATGATATGCTTATGATACTTATATATCCCCAAAAAGGCTGGGAAATTATGTCATTTTTTTATCGTACGCAGATCCTTCATGTTAACGTGATAACACAAAAACTATCGTATGGATCATTGTCAAACTTTATAGCAACATAGGACTTTGTGTGAGGAAAAACCGGATGGATATTCGGAATGATCGGTTGTATAGTCCCGACACAAGAGGGAGCTTTTCCTCCAAACGTATTCGGGCAACAAATTCTCAAACTTTGGTCCAAATTTGAACTAACTTAAAGAGATTGAACTTTTTTTATGTCACATTTTCATCTGACGCATAAGACTCGACTCGAGGATATGACATCATCTGTATCCTGTTTTACGCTCATAGTTCATATTTCGCTCACTAGAGATTTTGTTTTTTTTTCTTAATGAAAAACACTGTATATTTGTTCAATCAGGGTCATTATTGATATAATCCCTGGGATTGGGGGGGGCTTTTGGGGGCTCTTCCCCTTGCTGTCAGGAATGACAGTATAGCTTATAAAGTGTTTACAACCTCATTAATAAGCTAAATATAACCCCTTCATACATTCCGGTCATATTTTAAATGCTACCCTTATACATTTTCTGTCCTTGCTTTTATGATAATCTGGTTAAAGCCAGCGACATCATGATGGCGGCAGTGAAACGGAACGCTTTTATTGGCATGATGGCGGCTGAAATGTCAAAGAAAAGATGCTGGGGGGTGGAGGTGCATGGTGTGAGTGTTTGAGCTGCTAATCAAACACCGGTGACCAAACGGAGAAGATGTGAAGAAACAGTGTTATTACGTTGTGCAAATACTCCCCTCTTCAGCTCGCTCCACATTAAACCCCCGCATGATTGATTCCACCCTCTGTAAAAAAAATCCTATTGGGGGCTGCCAATGATAAAGTGAATGTATTTCTCACTTGAAGACTCCCCAGACATTCGCCCTTTGCGAGGAAAGGTGAAAAAAAAAAAATCTCAATCTATTCCCCTTCTCCCACTTACCCTCCCTCTTTGTCCTCCCCGTCTCTTTACATGTCCAATCGTTTATCTGTCCGCCGTCAAATTCATTTCAATTAGAGGCTGTGCCAGCTTGCTCCCTCTCCGTATCGATCGCTGCCCCCGGCAACTTGGGGCATGAGCGCTTCAACGCCGGCGCTCCATCTTTCGGCGCACGCACACGCATGACCAGCACATGTGTGTGTGTCTGTGTACGCGTGTACGTGTGTGTGGTATTCATGACCTTCACCCTTGTCTCAGACGGCGCGGGCACCTTTGCCACCGTGATCGACGATAAATATTAGCACTGGCAAACAATTACCGCCTTAACGAGGAATTAATTGTGTCAAGACGGAGTGAGGTCGGCGCAGAGGTCGGCGGACGCTGTACATTCCTAATGTGTTTATTTTCATTAGTCGGGAACATTAGTCTTTCCTCTAGCAGCGTTTGCAGATTGATTTCTCTCTATTGGGTTCCGGAGACTCGCATTGGAAGTGCACGCGGCCCTACGTATGTATTTACGCGCGTGCGAGGGGCGCACGCCGTTCAAAGAAATATGGCAAGCGCCTGAGCGGCGCGCCGCCTATCGACTCTCGCCGGATCGATATTATAAATGCCTTTTTACGGCGTGCATTTAAACTCATTTGTCATTTATTGGTGGCGGCAGCGGGAAGGTGGGGTGGCAGTAATCCTCGTCAAATGTATCAATCTATCGCGGGAACAACTTCCCCCTCGCCGGCCTCTAAGTGTGTCATCATCCAGGAAGCCATAACTCGAGGCAAATCTACAGCCGCGTTCGCCGCCGACAAGTGATGAGGTGGGACGGTGTCGTGGCGGGGCGGGGAAGTGAAAGGTCTGGTCATTTGTCGCGTCCCTTGTGGCTGAACGTTTGTCGGTGTGTTTACATCTGATTTGTGTACACATGTGTTTGACGGAACAGGAGAGAGAGAGAGAGAGAGAGAGAGAGAGAGAGAGAGAGAGAGAGAGAGAGAGAGGAGGAGAGAGACGGGGGAGGAGTGTAAGGGGTCGCCGCGAGGTAGAGGAGTAATATCGGCCTCAAATTGAATCACTTTCTGCTCGCTGAAGTTGACATTGTTTCGGCTTCTTCACTGACAGCCTGTTGTGGCGCCGCCCCCTGCAGGCCTGACATGCATGGCGGGTTACGTGATTCGCCGCCATAGTTTGACGTGGCAGAAACAGAAAAGCTATCAAAGGTGGAAGGTTGGCCTCGCTCGATGGCGGTTGGCTGTAAAAGAATCTCGTTTGGTTTAATGTCTCTTCTTAAACGTCCAGAGTAGGTCCATGCTCTCGTCCCCAGCCCCCCCCCCCCCCCCACGCCACCTGAATTATCCTGAATTTATATGAGTTTAAAATTTAAAAGTTAGATTATATTATAGATTAAAGTCGGGGATGTTATGGAATCGTCATCGATGCGGAACCCTTGGATTTATCGCGATAACTCAAAAACATTTTCTCGGATCATTTTCAGACTGGGGAAAGTTCGGCTGTGTATTTCCAACAGTAGGGGGAGCTTTATCTCCAGATGTTTTGGGACATAATCTATCGTGTGTGTGTATGCATGTGTGTCACATCCTGTCAGAATCTCAATATGTAAATGTCCTTGTCAATCAAACTTTTTTTTCTTTCATCTTCTCAACGCATTCATGTTTTGCATCTACGAGCGAACAATGCTATCGTCTTGGATCTTCATTCTCATTGTCCTCCTCCTCCTCCTCCTCCTGGCGGTCTCTTCATTTCCCCCCCTAAAGCTGTGAGCTATTTATAGTGAGAAGATGGGTGAGACCATCAAAGCTGCTCCACGGTTTTCAAAGCTCATCCCATCGTCTCCACTCCTCTCTCTCTCTCTCTCTCTCTCTCTCTCTCTCTGACATGTACTCTCTACCTGGCTCTGCCGTTCCAAAACAAGGAGGCAGGGAAAGCCCCAGAAGAAATCCTGCTCCCCCCCCCCCCCCAGCCCACCAGAGATCTGCCGGTGGGGAAGAAGAAGATCTCTGGAGGGATGGGGGAGGGTGTGAGGAGTGTGGGAAATGTGTGAGAGGGAGAGTGTGAAAAGTGACTGAGTGGGTTTCCATGTTTACGCATGCATGTGCACATCCCCAAGTCTTCCTGTGCTGATTACGTGCATGCGTGTTCTGGCTCGTGGGTATTGTCGGCCTCAGGGTTTGATGTGTTGATGCGACACGACGCTCATTGTCGCCGTAGTAGCTAATGAAATTACAATGAGTTCTGGGAGGCCCACAGTGGGCGGAGTCTGTAAGCCGCCAGTACCGACATCCGTCTATGAAAATAGAAAGAAGCTGTTTAGCTTACAGAAGGAACCGCCTCCTCTGTCGTTACCCCCTGTAAAAACGCGTAATTACGAGGCCCACGCTGTCGTCCCCGACAGCAAGGGTATGTCCCCGAAATGTTCTCAATCCCCTGCATAGTACGAGCAATCCCGCTGATAGAAATGCTCAAATAACGTTTTTATAAAAGAGTTTCTCCTGTTGTGTGAAATATGAGCTTTTAGAGTAAATGTATATATAGCATAGATCTCATCAAGTCTAAATAGGACCAACGGTTGCAAAATTATGGCGAGGAAAACTTTCCTGCAAAATGAAGAAAAGTTGGGGGTGTTATGGAATCATCTTAGTCGTTGCTGTTATGTTCGCAGATACTTTGTTTTCTCACAATAAAGAGTTTTTTATAAAAAGAGCTAAAATAAAAAATAAAAAGCTTTTAAAAGCTGCCCCTCGTCTGTGGAATGACCTCCCTGACCATATGAGGGCTCCACAGACGACTGAAACATTTGAAAAAGGACTTAAAATTTTCCTTTTTAGCAGAACCTATAACTTTAATTAACATTGCTGCTTTTAGGGATTTTATATATTTATTATTTTATTTTTTATTGATGCTTTTATCTGCTTTTACTTTGTAGCACTTTGAGATTTGATCCAAATGTAAGGTACATTATAAATTAAATGTATTATTATTTATTACTACTTTAAAGTAAGATATCATTAGTAAGTACAAGATGGTTCTCCTTGAGTCGATTCATATGTACCAATTTTGGACAAAATCGGGCCGCCGGTTAAGAAGTTTTTCCCGAAAAATCTACTATTCTTCCTAGAAAAAGCTCCCCTTAGTGAGCAAAATATTATATATATATTGGGAAATGTAAGTTGCATATTTCCACCATTAGAGGGCGGTTTTATCTGCAAGATCGCAGTTTTTGGGCCCAAAGTCCAAATTGGGTTGGTATGACTGGAGTGGAGGAGACCTATCTTGTATATATCAGATTTTACACTAATAGTTCATATTTGCTCACAGTCGGGACAAAACTTCCATCAGGGGCATTACTTGTTAAAAAAAAAAGGTTGCTGGGGGCTTCTCTGGGATAGACCCTCGCTGTCAGGGATGACAGCTAAGGCCTAGTTTTAGATGTTCCTTGCAAAGAAGCAGAAAATCAGGTTGAGGTCTGCGGTGAGCATCGAGTCCTGAGGGACATCTGGGCTGAGATCCAGGATCTCTAAAAAAGTTGGGCATTAGCTCAAACATTATTTCTTATGCAAACCAAATCCCTATATTCTCTCTATCTAGTCCATGAATTAAAGTGATTTATTCTCATTGTCATTTCTAAATATATTGTTAGCAGGCAGAAAGCAGCTTCCTGTTAAACATCCATCTGTGACCGCTGGACCCCCTTCTTCTAGTGTAGATCCATATGAACCCGATCCGGACTAAATCGGACCAACAGTTAGGAAGTTATCTTCGTAAAAACAGTGTTTTTCAGTGTTTTTTTTTTTTAAAAGCTCCCCCTAGTGAGTAAAACAGGAACTGTTAAAGTGAACTATGAACCATGAATATTCATTTTCCTTGAGTCGATTGAAAAGGATTGATGGAGGACATTTTGGATATCAGGTTCATACGAAGGAGACAGATTGAACATTTGTTTGTGGACGTGAATGAGTGTGTTTTAGGGTATCCTACAGGAATGACGTTTTGTGTTTACCTCATAGTTAAGCTGAACATACTTTAGTTGCGCCTCGGCTTCCTGAACATGTCAGGAATGCCGTAATGGCGTTTCCTGGTCCTCTGACAGAAAGGAATGTGTGTTCGGTGGTCGGTGGCGTCATTGTTGGATAGGCAAATGTCTGCGGTGAGAATCCTTTGGGTCAGAAACTGGACTGAGATCACATGACCCGGTAGAACATTCTTTTAAAAAGTTTTCCTTTCAAGAAAAAAATCTATATTGTTCTACTTTTTGAGCTTGTCTCTAGACACGGACTGATTCTGTGAGCCTCAGAAATGTTTCTACACGTGCAAAAGATGTGTAACGTGCTGCAAGTTCAGAGTCTGAGCGTCTAAAGCAGGCATGTACTTTACACACACACCCACACACACACACGCACACACAACACGCACACACGCACTGATTTTTGAAGTAGTAGTAGTAGTAGTTGGAGCCTTATCTCCAAAAGTTTTTAG
>JBBDHG010000065.1:3260000-3262500 GCA_037951165.1 Lophius americanus | reverse complement strand
ACGATGTGTCGTAACATCCATCCATCTGATCTGATCTTGGATATGTGTTTCTAAATTAAATTTGATATTCCATGTATTAGATAAATACAGTATGAAGTCGTACTAGCGTAGCATCAAATCGCTACGTCGTAGCATTGATCGTCATCGAAACCTTAACTCTCTCCCGAGCCTCGCTTTCAATCCGCCACAGGGTTTCAATACTCCCGTTTACTTCCCCGCCCCCGCTAATCCATCATTTGGTACCATAATAAAGTTATTTTCATGATTGTTTTATTGTATAGATCATTTGTATGCTGTTAAATATTCTCGGATTTTGGTTATCCGAGGTTTTATACGTTTTTTGGGGGGTCGTCGGGAACCAAAAGTTTTTTGTTTTTTTTTACATAAATTCTTTCTCTAAAGTCAGTTTGCGATATAGTCGTGCACCATGGAAGGACTTTACGACAATATAGGTTACCATACTGTATTCTCTCTCTTACACCTTTTCCACGAGCTGGTTCCAGGGCTAGTTTTGGACCGAAGCCTGACTTAACGCCAGTTATTTCATCCATGGGAGAGTTGCGAGGCCAAAGCTAATGCTAACGCTGTAGAACCTTAAGATTCACCTGAATGTGAGTTTATGGGATGATTTCCCACTGGACCGATGTGCCAACAGGACGAGCTGCCATAACTGAATGACATGAATTCCAGAAATTCTGAAGGAGAATGTCAGGTCATCAGTCTGTGAGTTTAAACTCAAGCACAACTGGTTCATGCAGAAAAACAATGTTACAAAGCAGAACGTAGGTCATCCTATGAGGGGCTGTTTTGGAGTGTTCTCGTCAACATCTGGACCTCAACTGCATGGGGCCGCTGTGGTAGAACTTCCGGCTCATAAAACCGTCCAATGTGGCGTCAGCTAAGCAATTCTTAGACTGAGTTCAGGTTACTGGGAGAAATGAAGGGGGGCAATACTTTTTCACACTGGTGACGAAATCGTCGTTTCAAACTTGACTTTTGTTTTGACTCAGGTTGTTTGTACTTCAGGCAGAATCTAGTTTTTTTGTTTGACAGTAGTGTAACCGGGTCATAGATACTCGGTACATCCGTCAAAGATTGCTCGAAGAGAGACTCCATCCGTGTCATTCTTCGGTTTTTAAATCTAAACTCCCACTCAGGGATTAGGGGTGGGAGGTGTAAGGGGATTTTATTTGGATCTGTTAAACCTAACACACTCACTGTTTCTTTAAAATACTGCTGAATTCTCTGATTCCTTGTCCGTTATCTCACATTTCGAGGTATTTTGAGCCCTTTTGCCAAGATATTTGATTGTGACGCAGACCCGTTTTGAAGTTGGAAAAACATCTGTTCCGCCCAAATGGCTTTTGGCCTGATGGAGAGATCAGAAGCACTTGAGAAACACAATAAAATGGAGCCCGGCGGTTGCTTTTAAGGACCGTTTACCCCCTCCATCACTCTCCATCACGAGTGGAGGACGGTGAAAGGAAAGGACGCGTTCTCAAACTGGGCATGGGGCCACATGCTGGAGCCTCCGGCCGGAGAGAGAGGCGTTGGTGATGTTGTAAAACTGACACCAACAGTTCCCTCATAGCACCTTGACCCTTGACCTACAGAATACGATCAGGGGCAAAGACCATCCCGAAATACATCAAAGGTTATGTGCATGTTTGTGGGTGCAGAGCAAGTCAGCGACCTGATGGTGAACTCTGTTTGTAGATTGTAAATAGGCCCCCAACAGTAAGGGGAAGCCCCCAACCCTCTGGGTTGTACAAGAATTTTTTATGTAAGAAAAACTTACATAAATGTTTTTTTTTTTTTAAAAAGAAGCTCATATGAACAATTAGAGATAAATATGATGCATAAAGATAAATGTCCTCAAATCGATTAATTTGCACCAATTAGGGATTAAATCGGCGTAACGGTCAGGAAGTTACGTATGTTTGGAAAACATAAACGCGCCCCCAAGTGGATAAAATATGAAATATTTTAGCAATGTATGATGGATACAAGATAGATTTGCTAGAATCGATTCATATAAACCAAATTTTTTAACTAAAATAGGCAAAAAGTTAGGAAGTTACGTTGGAAAAACAGTATTTTTCATATAAATAGCTCCCCCTAGTGAGTAAAATATGAATTATTGTAGTAAAGAATTACATATTAAGAGATAGCTATCTTCAATGCCATTCCTACGCACCCAAGTACGACTAAATCGGACCAACTGTTAGGAAGTTATAAACATAAAACTGTGAAGCTCGTAAAACTCGTAAAAACTCCAACAGTGATAAGAAAAAAAAAAAAAAGTTGTATTGTCTGGAAAAATTAGGTCAACATTTTGGTAAAATATATTTTCCGAAAACTATTTCAGACACGTCAAACTTTTTTGGTTCTATCAGGTCACTTTAATATCCCCCAAAAACTTATCAAATAGGACTTTCTGACCTTGGTGGCTCCATTTGACCCGTGGTGTTCCCCAGGGTTCCATCCTTGGGCCCTTACT